>CM021100.1:650735379-650764262 GCA_007115665.2 Sequoiadendron giganteum
CGTTTCGGATATTTTCATAAACCTTCTAGGTCAGTCTTGCATTAGTTAACTTTGGTAGTCTAAATGCAGTTTGTTCGAGGAGGGAGGTGATTGGGAAAGGAAGAACCGATTGAAGGTGTATGAGGGCCTTTACTGTATGTCTACACGGAATTTCAAGAAAGCAGCAGAACTATTTTTGGATTCTATTTCAACATTCACAACTTATGAGCTTTTCCCATACGATGTCTTCATATTCTACACTGTGCTGACCAGTATCATCTCATTGGACAGAGTCTCACTCAAGCAAAAGGTATTTATTTCACTCAGGTATGTTCTTTTTACTGTAATTGTGTCACAAATGATATATTTACAAATGCCATTGGGGTGCATTACAGGTTGTGGATGCACCTGAGATTTTGACTGTGATTAGCAAGATACCACATCTTTCTGATTTTCTTAACTCTCTATATGGCTGTCAATACAAGTCATTTTTTATTGCTTTTGGTGAGTATTTATCTTCCATTTTATTCTCTCTTGAGCTTAAGGTCAAGAAAAGCACTTCATTTTTTTATTAATTAGATGAAATACACAACAGAAGTGTAATTTTTCATTTTACAACTACATAATTACTTTGTAATTAGCATATACATCTAATCAAATTTACTGGTTTCTCTCAGCCGGTTTGACAGATCAAATAAAACTGGATCGCTACTTGCATCCACATTTTCGCTACTACATGAGAGAGGTCCGCACTGTTGTGTATTCACAGTTTCTAGAGTCCTACAAAAGTGTAACTATGGAGGCCATGGCAAAAGCTTTTGGTGTCAGTGTTGATTTTATTGACACGTAAGCATTCTGAGTTATGCACAAGCTCATTGTTTTTAAACTTCATTTGATGTTGAATTGATGCTACTTGGCAATTTGTTGACTTCATAGTTGAAACAATGCTCAAATGCTGTTGTCAAGTGAAACAATGTTTCCATGTTTTGCAGGGAACTCTCTCGTTTCATAGCTGCAGGTAAGCTTCATTGCAAAATCGATAAAGTTGTTGGTGTTTTAGAAACCAACAGACCAGATGCGAAGAATGCTCTTTACCAGGCAACAATCAAGCAAGGAGACTTCCTTTTGAATCGTATTCAAAAGCTCTCTAGAGTAATTGACCTTTAAGCTCTGGAATAAGTTTGCTTTCAGTAGCTGCTCAAGGGTAATTTTGAAGCCTGACTCGGACATGATGAACGTTGATCATGTTACCTAAATGATTAAATGACAACTCATCTTTTGTCAATTTAGATTTGTGTCTAGTCATTCATGGTTTGCAATCAGATTGACTGGTTTTACTAAAATGCCAGTTCAGAAAAAAGTTAAAAACATTGTATTTTCCCGGCAAAATTCCTGCTTGGATGTAAACAAATCCAACTTGGTCGTGCCTCCCAGTTTTCTGTTGCCATCTACATTATTCAATCCTTCGGCTGGCAACAAATTGATTTATTTTGGTTTTGTTTGGTATGATAAGTTTAATATTGACAATTTAATTAGAGAGTTGTTTTTAAGTCCTTAACCATGTGCGAGTTTCTATGTTTTTCTCTTAAATTACATTTGATTATGTTTTAACTTGTTAACCATGTCTGAGTTTCTTTGTCAAATTTCTTAAATCTTTGATTATATTTTATCTTCAGAAAAAATCATTTGATTGATGTTATTTTCTAGCAGTCACAGTAGTGTATATTTTGATCATGATCCTTCAAAGAAACTTAATTCTCAGGGTGGTCTTGTTTGGGGAAATATATGTGACAAGGCCCAAGCTGTAGTAGACTGAAGTTGGTTTGTCTAACTCTAGCAGAATAAAGTGCATTTGATAATTGAACTTTCTGTCGTATTTTGGATATATGAGAGAAAACATAAGACATTAACACAAAGTTTATTATATGTATTGTTCAATTGCCTACGCAATAAGAATATTTGGTGCATTAAAGCTAACGTAACTACAAAAACAAATTATTACCTACCAATTGAGATGGGCTGTAGCCAGAAAGAGGTCTGAGTTCGAGCTCCAGTGGAATTCAATGTGGTGTGGATGAAGGCAGGTGTTTGACCTCCTCTCAGGATATGACGGGTCACTGTAGTTATTGGTGGAAACTTACCTTGGTCTGATTGCCCTCCTTCATACTAACATATATCTCTAATTGATTTTAATTATTGTCCGTGTTAACATATATGATATGGATGAGTTTGGTCAGATCCTGTTTTGCACGAAAGGTCTTTATTGATTTTAAAATAAACAGATTGTTGGCTAATACTAGTAATCGTGAGATTTATCATTAGGACAGACTTTAGAAAGTGTAGCCTCCGCGGGTTGTAAAAGTCGAGAATTAAAAACATTAATTCAAAATGTAGTCTATTGCCTCTCAACTATGTTTAAAGGCAGGGGGACAAAGGGAGGTGTTTGATTTCCTCCCAGGATTTGATGGCTCACTGAAGTTCTCGGGGGAAACTTACCTTGGTTTGTTTGCCCTCCTCCATACTAACATGTATCAAATCCTGTTTTGCATGAAAGGTCATTATTGATTTTAAAATGAACAGATCGTGGGGTAATACTACTTACAAGTAATTGTGAGATTTGTCATTTTGACAGAAACTTTTGAAGCATGCACTCTGGGTTATAAAAATTTAGAATTAAAACCATTAATTCAAATTGTAGTCAAAATAATGATTATTGCTTCTCAACTACATTCTAGTTGTCACTGGTGTTGTTATGCTAAATAAAATATTTGAAAATTTGAGCCAAAGGCTTCTCTCCATTCAGTGACACTGTCATCACACAGTAAAATCTTGGAAACTTGGGTAAAGGTTTCTTTAGAAGGATCATTGTATTTAGCTCCAACTTTGTTTTCCAATTATGAGCAAGAATCCATCCTTGAAGAATGAAACTTTAGTTTCTGTGATATTCCTTAATTTTAGGTTCTTAAATAAAGATCGACACCTGCCCAAACTATTAAACACGCTTTAAGAGATTATTACTTACCCATCTTGTTAGATCATAATTCTTAATTTAAAAAATAAACATGGAGCTTTGCTTAAACTATGAGACATGCCCTATGAGATTATACTTTACCTATTGTTTGCATCTTGTTGGATCATGATTCTTAATTTAAAAAATAAACATGGATCTTTGTTCAAATTATATTATACTTCTCTAGTGTTGATTACAATTTATTAGATTATGAATTTTGAATCATATAATTTTAGAAAGTACATCGATTCCTGCCCAAACAAAGAGATATGCTTTATGATTTTCTATCATTCTGAATTCAAAGTTAATCTTAATTGTTTTTCTTCTACTCATTTACATAATTACTCAGTAAATAGGGAAATAATCATAATTGATATATACAAATTCAGGATCAGTGTCACTGCTTAGATTTGATTAGTAGTAAGAATTGAGAAGTCCATTTTAACATGTGAATTGCAATTAGCTGAAGAAAGGTGTGCACATGGTGTAAGGTGGTAAAGGTGCAAACAATTTTGCAACTTAGTTGCAGATAAAAAGAAGCCGTTAAATCATCTGGAACATTGAAATGTAACCTGACAATTGCATATATAAATGCTTAGTACGAGTTGAAGAGGTCAGATGCTTATCATAGATAGATTTATTTACTATTTTGTGATGGGATGGTTTTATGTCTTCCCACAATCGAAGTAAGTTTTTTGCTTTGCTATGCCAATTTTATCTTTTTAAAAGTAAAATTTGAATCCCTTGTGCCTATTTTTGTTTCTCGGAGTTCGAAAATCACATGGTATAATGATTTGACTTTCACAATGGTATGGAATGGACTTTTCCAACCTTGGAATACAAAGTTCAATATAATGTCTACTGGTGCATGCAAATCAGGATTAGATGTAACGCGATCGTTGAATTTGAAAAAGAGGTATTTGGTCTAGATGGCATGGCATATAGCAAATTTGTGAATAAGCCAGCAACCGTACTAATTCTTCTTTCTTGAATAAAGTGTATTCTCCCACTGTCATTTCCATGTTGGTGCCTACCTCTATACAAAGCTAGTTTAATGTACACGCTTACGTAACACCGACCTTGTATCCACCCATTTATAATTAAAAATATATAGATTTGGGGGAGTATTGAATGCATTTTTCACATTATGTTGTCCATGGGGTGGTTCAGGCAGTGTGTAGTCATCCATACTTAATATTGAATGGATTGTTGAAAGAGAGAATATGGGGTTGGGTTATTTTGTGTGTAGTCATCCATACTCAATGACTTATGATAGTAAAAAAATTGAGTTGATCAAATATATAAAATAAAACATCATTTTACAAGTTATTTTTTAACTCTGTTGCGGGGTGCTTGAGCTCTATTTACCGAATGTAATAAGAGCAATAGAAAAATGTTATAAAAAAAAAATAGCTTCTGAGGGAGACCTTGATACAACCATATAAATGGAAGACCAATCTTCACAAAAATATCTTGAAAAACAGTCACAATAAGATTATATACTATTAGATTTATATGAAGTCGCATTTGCTGATCCTACAATTGTCATGCAAATTGTCACATATTTCTATTATTTTTGCTACAAAGCAACCCACTAAGTTGAACTTATTGCCATGTGTGTACCTTAAATTTGATGCAATTCGAGTGTTACTGGCTCCATGAACTGCATGATTTAAAAAGTGAAGATAAAATATAGTAAAATATGGTGTCCTTAGTGAAGTTTTATTCACATGGTGTGTCTTCTTACAGAGATATTAATGTCGAACAATATCCTATCATAGAGATAGCTAACTATTTTAGATCCAACTTGTTATCTCACACCCATTGCATATATAACCACCACAAGCTAGAGACGAGCCATAAAATGTGACACAAAACTGCTAGCAAGGATAGAATCTAAAAGGGAATATTCTAACACATTAATCCAATCACATGCAACTCCAAAGATGGCTTAATATTTGGTTCAAAAAGATTTATTATTAATAAGTTTTCTTATATGGTAAAAAGTTGACAATAGAAGTTAGGTCTTGTATTGAGCTATGAATAAAGTGGACAAAGAAAATTATAATAATATGCTATCTTTAATTGTATACATGCACACACATATAAGTCTATATAATAAGAAACAACATCTAGTATGAACTTTAAATTTGTTTTTGATTAGGTGACCAAGGTCCTAACTCTTGTACAATAAAAAGATGGATCATGAAGCACAACCGACAACAACTAACAACAAAAAACAAAAGACACCCAAAGAAACAACAAGACTAACAGACCTACTAGCCCACCAAAATCATGGTGGTTTAAAAAATTGTTCCAAATAACTTGGTTTTATCTCAAAACAAGGATCCTTCTCCTCAAAACTAACTTTTTTGGGGAGGAGATGATGCATACAATCACTGGCAGAACCTTTTCCCATCTTCAAAGCATCCGATGGGGAAAACTCTTTAAGATCAACTTTCAAAACTTCTTGACACATAGGAGTAAATGAGTCCTCCTTAGCAAATTGCTATTATCTATCTTCTTCCTACTAGGAGTAAACGAGTCCTCCTAGCTTGCCAATTGTCTTTCTTCTTCCAAACAAAGTGTTGTTTCTTGTTCTTGTGACAAGAAGTGGATTTGAATGACCCACTTTACCACAAGAAAGACAAATAATGGGGGAGTCTTCAAAGTCTAACTATTGAACCCAAACACCAAATTTGGAGGACAAGGTAACTTGAGTGGGTAGCTACAGATTTTCTCCACAAACACACAAAACCTAGCATATAACAACTACTTCCTAAACTTAGTGATCTTATCAATAACATTGTATTGCCCAAAAGAGTTAGCAATAGACATGAAAATATTTTCATTCCAAAATTCCAAGGGAAGCCCATGTAACCGGACCCAAATAGGAAACTTGAAGGAATCAACCATAGGATTGAAACTTGGGGACCAACTTTGAAGAATCAAAACTATTTAACCCCAAAAACCAAGGGCCATCAATCAAGACCTTAGTACAATCCTCTTGACATGAAAAGGAAAAAAGGAAAAAGCCATTCAACATTGCAAAAACCTCAATCTTTCCACGAAGCTTCCAAATTGGAAAGATCTATCTACGGACAATGTCAATGTTGGGATGATTACCACAAAATTTCCAACAAGCGAGCACCTTAACCAACCACTTGTCTCCTCAAGGAGAGAATCAAGAACATCAATAGTAATCTGCACAACTTTCATACCTTGCAGGGTGCTGGAACTCTCATTAGAACAACTTTCCTACACTCCACTAGTGGTAAGAACATGGGCAACAACTAGAGGAACAATAGGCTCATAAATGATAGCAGACAGAGGAACAACTTCATCCACCAACGGTTGAGACACACCTCTAGATCATGAGAAACAACCAGAGAAGAAGCAACAATTTCATCCACCAACGGTTGAGACTTGCAAACTTGTGAGACCCCTCCTTTTTTCGTAATCCTATTATGTCTAAGTATCTTTGACGGTTCTTGTCCAATGGTTTACATGCCTATGTTAGGATATTGTACCAGCATTTGTGAGTGATGGTTGCTTTTATACATTAATGATGATAATTTTTCAGGATACAAATATTTATCTAGAAATTTTATATAATGAATGTTGTGAATTTTTTGTAATAAACATATGGCTTTTCTTTCATTGATTAAGTAAACATGTGTTGATCAAGATACTTAGTTACAATGGATTTTGGTTATTATTAGTAGTAGTATAATAAACGAGATGTATTATGTGTTAGGGGGTGTTTGAAACAATTGTTTTATTATTATGAGATGGAGTTACTATGGGGTGTTTTCATAATGTGGATGTGTTGGTAAGTGATATTAATGTGAAAAAATTATATTTTAATGTTACTTGTGGAAGTTAACAATTTAAATTGGGTAGAGTCAACAGTAGTGTAAATGTAATGATGTATTATATGATAAATCATTGCTTGATTTCATTATTGTTGACATTGGATTTCTAGTTGACTATTATTCTTGAAATGTTATACTTATGGATGTTATGTTTTGTGTTCATGTGACACTCTTTGATAAGAGCATTTGTGAAATTTAATGTATTTGATGAGAGGTTTTAAGGGTCTGAAATTTTTTATTGATTTTAATTCAATAATGTGTAAAATTGTTCTTATGGGGTTTTGATTGGGGGTTTCTTTATGTCACAAGCTTTGTTGTGTATTATGTGTTGTCTTTTTCCTTGTGTGCTTTTTAGGGGAGTTGACCCCCTCTTGTGAAGAGGAGACTTTGGTCCTCCATGTGCAGGGGTTTGAGTGGGCGTGGTTCCCACAAATAGGGGCATCTTCATATTTTGGGATATGAGTATGCCTTGTGCATATTGGCCATTTTCAGGGTATGAGTACCCTTGCTTATTTGGGGATATGAGTATTCCATCTCTTGGTACAAATTGGTTGCTTTTGGAGGGAAAAGGGTGTTGATGTGGAATTTTAATGTGGAGATTTGACTATGGTGGTTATGTTTGTTTCCCCATTGCAGATTGAGTTGCAAACTGATGTGTTAGATAAGTGTATGTGTATTTGGGAATGACTTAATATGAAATTCTTTTTTGTGTACATGTGAAATGCTTTTGTGTTAAAATGTGTTTGTGTTTTGCATTGAGTTCTCCATGTGGCTATGTCTTTTCCCCCATGCTCGGGGGTGGGTTGTCTCACAACCCTACAAATGGGTGGAGAGCTCATTGGCATATCGTGGTTTTCCTATTGTTTCCTTTTTAGGTTTTGGATGGAGTTTTGGAAGATGTGCTTTGGAGCTGTTCAAGATTGTGAATTGGGAAATCATTTTGGCCTTGAACTTTTCATGATAAATCTATTTGATGTATATTGTGGGCCAAATATTTTAAAGTTAAATTTGTAACACCTTGTTGAATTTTATGGGTTTCAAGCATACAATTATGAATTATTTTAAGGAAAGAAAATAAAATTTCAATTATGTAAGCACATGTATTGGGTTGTTGTGACGATTGCGATGTATTTTTAAAATAATATTAGAAGAAATACTACTTTCACATACTTGTCACATAGCAGAAAAGAAACTTGCATAGTTATTAAATATCTAAGATTAAACCAAAGTTGTAAGTAAAGAAATGCATATATTGTATAATTGTTTAATGTTCAAGAAGAGCTATGTGTTTAAGTTTCGTGATTTTCTTGTATTTTAAAATGAAAAAATATTGCAATTTTATTTAGTTGTTTGCAAAAAGAAAGGGGTAGATGGAAGTGCAATTTTTTTTATATTCTTAATTAAGAACAAAAAGGGCATGTATATTCTTGTGTTAAGCCTTCAAGTTAGCATCAATTGTAGCAATAAAGATAATGATTCAATACAATTTTTTGTAAAGAGGTTTTAAGGGTCTGAAAAGTTCTTATTGAAGGGAAAGGGATCTCTAGTTGCCATTGCTTTAGAATCCAATCCTAGGACAAAGAAAGAAATGAGGAAAAGAAAAACCAAAAAAATAATCCATATCGAATTCAACTTTTTTGCATCATTAAGAAGTAGAGCTCTATGTGGAACAAATGCATTCTGCTTCGGTTAGTGGGAAACAAGTAGTTGATCTGGAATTTTCACTATCGCACTCAGTGGTAGTTATAGTCGACTACTAATGCAGGACGTGTAATCTAGATGGGAAACAATTAACAAACTATGTACTTTCCACCAGTGTTGTCATCGTGGCAAATTTTTAGACCCCGATTCAAATGCCTTTCTAGGAAACTAGAAACCAGATCTGAAAAAGTACGTGTTTGAAGAATCCATTGTTTCACCTTTGGTCTACAACTCAATCTAAAACTTAGATCTGCAAGCAATAAATATAGTGCAGTTAAAGGAAGGATCAATTAGTTGATCGTTGAGAAATAACGACTCTATTATTAAGAATATCAATGAGCTGTGTGTTTTAATCTTAAAGAGAAAAACAAATATGCTCAAGTGGAAATATGATAAGATCAATAGGTAGATGGTCAATTTTTTTTAAATGAGGTAAGTGTTTCGATTAAATTTTGAAGAATAAATAAAATGAAAATGATTAAATAGTCATTTATACGTACTATTAGTGAATATTAACTATCAAAATTTAGGGAATTGACAATCTACAAACAATAAAATGTATCATATATACGACAATGCATTTTAATAATCTTCAAGAAGATTTGCTAATACCTAATATTGATTATGTTGAATCTTAGGATCATTTAAAAATATTAAAATATATCAACTAGCAATTTAATTTTAAACAATGTAGAATAGATGAATTAACTAAGATTTCCTTAAGACTAGTAATTTGATACCTTCTTATTCAAAAATTGGTTAAAAGTTAAATAAAGTATTTAATATAAAAATAACTAATTAAATTAGAATTCAAAATCTATTTTAGGCGGGTAAGCAAATAGCCTTGACGAAATTAGTATGTTTTTCAAAATTTAAATGAGAAAACAAACTTTTAGTTCAAACTTTGATCAACATCCTTGAACTCTTAATTCAAGTTATGAAGATAATTTAAATGAGAATTACTAAATTTAAACAAAAGGAGAATTTTTGATTTATCGCTTAATTCTAGATTCAAGGCCATGGAAATGTAATGAAAGTGCTTTTGTCATTTGATGTTATAGCAATATTAGAGTTACCTTTTGTTTCATACTTGTTTGTTTTGTGTCAGAAACACTTATTCTATGTAGCTTTTCTTATCACTTTTTTAAAACTCTCAATAATCAAGTTTTTATAATGCAATAATGTCTCTTTATCATTAAAACTAGAGGAACAGATGTAGTCAGGATAGAAGGGTAAATGCTTTTCGTAGTTCAACAATTTCAAAGAGTAATCTTTGCTATGTCTTAGAACCTCTTAGAGAAAAATGCAAAACTAAGGATAGTCAAAATGAAGGGATGACATTGTAAAACTTGATGTCATAAATTTTAGATTAACTTTAGAATTTAGATTTTCCTTAATAGTGTTTGCAAGATAAATTTTTTGGTAGTTGTGTTTGATTTAAATGGGAAATTTTTTAGGGCATGGTAAAACCTCTAGATTAGGGGAAAAGGGATAGGGAAGGACAAAATCCAAACTATCTTTTGTGTAGAGGGCAAGGCATCTTTAGAAGGGAAAAGGAAACCTTTCCTCAAACCCAAAAACTGTGCACCATCAATGGCCTCAGTCATAGACACCTCAACAATATTTTTCGCCTACTAACAAGCCTCCAATAAAAAATCCATTAGAAACTCCTCTTCAACCTCCCACCCAACATCTGACTCCTCACAATTTGAATCATCCAGGGAAAATAGAGCAGAGCCAAGGAATAACCCCTCACCTCCCTCACAAGCATCAGAAACACCATCTCCAACACCGTCATCGTCATCACCTGTGGAACAAGTAATAGAAGCAAGGGTTTGTCATCGTAGCTATGAAAAATATGCACGTCTTTTCTCATAGCTCCACAGACATGCTAGGCAAGACGAGAGACAACACCGATGACTTCCATCCTTTTGGATTTGATTAAATCCGCACAACAACATTCGAGTTATTTGCCTCTTCACCATCCTCGTTCATAGCAACCGAGGACGAGCAACTTGCAATGGCTAGGGTTTTGCATGTTGAACTTCAATTTGTTATCGTTAGATGTGGAATTAAATTTTATAGAATTAGTGAGTGTACTTTAGTAATTATAATTCATAGTTGAAAATCACATTTCTTTGAAAATGTCTAATTAAATTCTTATCTTATTACAATTAAACAACAAACAAAAATTTAAATAGCAAACACCATGTTTGTTGAGGATATAACTTTTGTTTACAAATTTATGTTACTATCTTTTAGTGACTATAATTTCAAGGCTAGATCAAGGGAACACTTTCATATCTTGATGAAATTGAATATTGGTGTCATTTCAACTATGTATTTCTAGTGCCCTTTTGGGAACTTTTGTAATTACTTGCTATTATTTTAATATAGTATATAGGCTATTAGCCTTTTTCCAAAAAAAAAAAACTATGTATTGCTAATTGAGTTCAATCTTAAATATTCTATGTTGATAATTGAACATTATAAACACATCTCAATCACATTTGATGTACATTTGGCTATTATTGAGGAAATTGCTAGCTAGTATAAATAACTTTTTGTATAATCTTAAATGTGTAATTTTTTTTGAAGACTTTGATTCATTTTATAATTTATATGAACATTGAAAATTTCCCATTTTAATCTTTTGTCAAACTACAGATAGATGATGTGTGGATTTAATTTAAATCTAAGACTTCAAAAACATTCTTATGAAATTGTGATGATTCCTACGTTATCGTGTAGATTATTAAGGCCTATGATATTTATTATAATTAATTTTAATAATAAGCATGAAAACCTTGTACATATCATGTAGATGCAATCTCAATTTCTAGGTGTTTCTCTATTTTCATTTTTAAATAAATATTTTTAAGATCTTATTTTCTCTATAAATATTGTTCTAGATTACCATTTTACATTCTATCATATTTTATTAGTGATAATTTTTTAAAGTAGTGGTTCAATGGAGGAAGTTCCCTCATTCCAAATGCCTAGTCATACTCCATGGCCACCATCACTTCATACCTATAACAATAATCTTCATGAGACCCTACTTACTCAACTCAAATAAATTTAATATCTAGTATCCTTTGGGCACAACTCTACTAGGTACATTAGGTAGTAAAAAGAACTCTCTAGAGAGAAATAGAGAGGTTTTAAAGATAAGTCATGCATCCACATCCATCTAAAGAACAATAAATATATAAAATAATATATTATATGGTACCATTACTCATAATGGATCATATTATATCAATTTCATAGTAATCATTGAGCCAAGGATTAGAGTGACCAAGCTCGCTAAAGAAAAGAGAAGAAAACTAATTATACAAAGGGGATTTTGATTTTGAAGGATCATAAGTAGTTTTATCCCTTCTCATAGTTTTATACTTGTTCCAAGCAGCGAGCCTTTTGTAATCAGTTTTGATATTCTCTATAGTGTGAGTTAATCCTCACCATGGTTTTTCCCTCATTGGGTTTTCCATGTAAATCTGGTGTTATTATGTGTGTGTTAGATTTGAGTTTTTGCATTGGCATTTGATGATTAATCATTTAAGAAGTTTTAAGTATTAGTTCCGGTGATTGAATTAAAGGTTAAAATCTGTGACAATTGATTCACCCCCCCTCTCAATTGTCCTATTCAACAATTGGTATCAGAGCTTGGTTCCTTGGTGAAGAGCTTAACTGCTTGAGGAAGGTTTGAGATGGCTAGCAAGATGGTCTTTGATTATCCAAGGTTTGATGAAACTAATTATGGTATCTAAAAAGTTTCGATGGAAGTATATCTAGATTATTATGGATATGATGTGGAAAAAGATTACAATATTCCTTACACTCCTCTTGCTAATGGTCCGAGTACACTTGAAGAGATTAGAGCACATGAAGCAAACAATAAGGTGAAGTTCATCTTGAAGAATAGTCTGGTACATTCTGAGTTGATTAAAGTTCACAATTTGAAGACAACTAAGGAAGTTTGGGATGCTTTAGAAAGACCCCATGATGGAGATGAAAGAGTTAAAGAGGAGAATTACAAAATTTGGAAACATAGTTTGATCTTATACATATGACTGAAGATGAAAATGTTAAAGCTTATGTACAAATATTGGATGAGGTAGTGGTTGGAATGCAATCACTTGGTGCTACTATAGTTGAAACCAAGATTGTAAAGAAGATTCTTAGAACTCTTCTTGATGCTTATAGTGAGAAGGTGAGTGTTATTGAGCAGACTATAGACTATAAGAATTGTACTAAGGATCTACTGTTAGGATTTTTGACATCTTATGAAATGAGGAAGTCGAGTCTAAGTAATGGAGGCAAATCAAAGACTGCTTTTAAAGCTGCAAAAGTTGAAGATCTAGATGAAGAGAACTTTGATGAAATAAAAGCTAACTTTGTGAGAAGAATGAGAAAAAGTCCTGGTAAGTATGAAGGTAAGTTTCCCTTTAAATGCTTTCATTGTGGAGAAATAGGTCACTATGCTGCAAAGTGTTTAGAAAGAGCTAAAAGGAATAAGCAAAGATATGATAAAGAAAAGAAAGCAAAAAAGATTAACAAATCTTACCATGTGAATGAGAATGCTAGTATTTTTGATGAGGATTCAAAATATGAAGATCTAGATGACAATGAATGCTTGTTCTTGGCAATTAAGGATGAACCTACCTCTAATTTAGAAAAATAGGTAAAAGAAAGCCCTTCAGAGAAGGAGAACTAGAAAAATGAAGGTACAGTTATCTTTGCCCTGCATGCTAAACAAGAAAATATTTTTTGGGTAGTTGATAGTGATTGTTTAGATCACATGACTGGTGATAGGAGTAAGAAATATGATGGAGGCTTGGATATGTTTGGAGATGATATTGGTTCTAAAATCTGTGGGATAGGTTCAGTAAGTTTTGATGGCAAACATCATACTGACGATGTTTACTATGTTAAGTGTGTAAGGAATAATTTGTTGAGCATTGGTCAGATGTGTAGAAAAGGATATGATCTTGTGTTTAAGGATGAGAAATGTGAGATCCAGAACGGATCTGGGACATTAATCGCTATAGGAAAGAAATTTGAAGGGAATAATTTTAAGGGTGCTGATGGGTGATGCTTTATGAATTAGATAAATAACAATTGGTTATGGCATAGAAGAATGTGTCATGAATTTTGATAACTTGGAAAGGATTAGTGTGGTTCAGGCCGTGAGAGATTTACCAAGAATTACAAAGCATGTTAATGTTATTTGTAGGAATTGTCAGTTTGGGAAGCAAGCAATAAATCATTATAGATGAAAGGAACAATCTACTACTGAACTACTAGATTTAGTTCATACAAATCTTTGTGGTCCTATGAGAGTGAGAAGTCTAGTTGGTGAAAGGTACTTTATGCTTTTTGATTGATGATTATTCTAGATATATGGGTTGCATTTCTTAAAGAGAAATCAGATGCATTAGATAGATTCGAGGCATTCAAAGCTAGGGTTGAAAATCAAGTGAATTCAAAGATAAAATGCTTGAGATCTGACAGAGGTGGAGAATTCACCTCCCATGAGTTCAATATGTTTTGTGAAGTGCATGGAATAAAAAGACAGTTATCTGCTCTGAGAACTCCTCAACATAATGAATTTGTTGAGAGGAAAAATAGAATAGTTCAAGAGGCTGCTAGATCAATGATTAATGAGGCTGGTTTATTAGAAGTTTATTGGAAAGAAGCTATTCATACTGTTGTTTATGTGTTTAATTGAGTTCAAGCAAGAGAAAATAGTACAAAGACTCCCGATGAGTTATGGCACAAAAGAATTCCTACAGTTAAATATTTCAAGGTATTCAGAAGCAAATGCTATATCAGAAGAGATGAGGAAACTTTGGGTAAGTTTGATGCAAGAAGTGATGAAGGCATATTTCTTGGATATTCTACTAAAAGCAAGGCATACAAATGTTTCAGTAAAAGACTGAGAAATATTGTAGATAGCTTGAATGTGAAGGTTGATGAGACAATGAAGAATTTTATTGATATTGATGGATATATGGTTGATGAACATGATTGTGCAAGAATAGAATAAATTATGGAAGAACAGGATAAAGATGAGTAGAAGAAGCTGAATGAATAGGATGAAAGAGAAGAAGATGCTCCGATGATGTCCCCTAGAAGACTGAAATATGTACAGAGGAATCATTCAGAAAATCAAATTATTGGAAACAAGACAAAAGGCATGTTAACCAAAAGCAAAGCTACTGCTGAAGTAAATTTGTGTTTATTTTTTGAGATTGAGCCGAAGATAGTAAGTGAAGCCTGTAAAGATGAACATTGGAAGGAAGTAATGAAATAAATTTTGCATATTGAGAAGAATCAAACTTGGGAATTGGTCCCAAGATCGACAGATAAAAATATCATTATATCAAAATGGGTGTTCAAAAATAAGTTGAATGAGAATGGAGAAGTTTTCAGAAACAAAGTGAGGCTTGTGTGTAAAGGCTACTCACAAGTAGAAGGTATAGATTTTTAGGAAACTTTTGCCCTGGCAGCAAGAATGGAAGCTTGGCATTGGCTTCTTATAAAGATTTCAAAGTCTATCAGATGGATGCCAAGTCAACATTTCTGAATGGTGAGTTGGAAGAAGCTTACATGGAACAACTGGAAGGATTTCAGTTAACAAATCAATCAAATATGGTGTGTAGGTTGAAGAAATATTTATATGGATTGAAGCAAGCTCCTAGAGCTTGGTATGCAAGGTTAGACAAGTATTTGATTAAAAAATGATTTAACAAAGGTACAACAAATAATAATTTGTACTTTAAGATTGATAATGACAAAATATTGATTGTAGTTGTATATGTTGATGACATTATTTTTGGAGGAAATGAAAAGATGTGCAAGATGTTTGCGGAAGAAATGCATAAATAATTTGAAATGTCTATGTTTGGGGAGATGAATTTCTTTCTTGGGCTACAGATTAATCAAAAAGAGAGGAATTTTCATTTCATAGTCTAAGTATGTGAAAGAGATGTTGAAGAAGTTTGGGATGGATGGTTCCAAATCGGTGAGTACTCCTATGGTAATTGGTTGCAAATTGGGTAAAGATGATGACTCACCTAAGGCTAATCAAAGCAAGTATAGAAATATGATTGGTGGATTACTGTAATTAACGCACTACTAGACCATATATTAGGCATGATGTCTATCTTGTGACTATATTTCAAGAAGATCCGAAGGAAACACATGTTGCTGTAGTTAAAAGAATATTTAGATATTTGAATGGCACTCCAGATTATGGATTGTGGTATCCTAAAGATACTAACTTATACTTAGTGCCTATATAGATGCAGATTGGGTTGGATGCATAGATGATAGAAAGAGTACAAGTGGTGGTGCATTCTTTCTTAGATGCAGATTGGTGGCATGGTTGAGTAAGAAGAAAGATTTAGTCTCCTTGTCTACTGTTGAAGCCGAGTATATTGTTGCTACATCTTGTTGTACACAAGTTCTATGGATGAAACAAACATTAAAAGATATCACAGATCTATATGATGATCTTATTTCTATCTTTTGTGATAATACACGTGCAATTAACATTTCAAAGAATCTTGTAATGCACTCAAAGATGAAGCATATATCTATTAGATATCATTTCTTGAGAGAGAAGGTCATGGAGAATGAAGTAAAACTTGAGTATGTTCTGATGAAGGATTAGATTGCTGATATTTTCACAAAGGCTCTTCCTAAAGATACTTTTGAGTATCTCTGGGAGAAGTTAGGGGTTATTTCCCCTCGTTTCATAAACTAAGATGTATTTGGAGATGCATTAGTCTGGTGGATTCATGGTTCTATCTTTTTGGACTAATGTTTTGGAGGCTATCTCTTAGGGGGAGCAGGTAGTTTCAAGTGTTGTCATTGCGAGTATTCTATTTTCATGTCAAAGGGAGATTCAATGAACATATCTTTTGCCTTTTCCATTGATGTCAAAGGGGGAGAGAAATCATGTGCAAAGGAGAGAAAGCTAATACGAGAAAGAAGGTAATGAGGAAGATGATCTTCTAAAGGGGAGAAGCAAAAAGGAAAAATCCTGAGAAGTATATTCAGAACTGGTATGGTGTCTTTGATGGTTTTTCACATCATGTGTTGCCATCAATGACAAAGGGGGAGATTGTTGCAAGAATGGAGAAAGGAATGAAGGTGTTGTAATTGATGTCAACTAGTCAATTAGTTATCTACTAGTTGTTGTTGTCACTAGTGTCATGGTTATAGGTTATTGGCTGCATATGTTGAGGATATTGAAAAAATTATATTAAAGAAAGTTTACAGGTATTCAGTTGTTGCTCCGGGTGATGATATGGTATTTTCCACTATGTTCGTGCAGTTCAAATATGTTGGTTATGGTTGTTGAAGGTTGCTATATCTAGATTTTTGGCTGTTGGTTTGTTGTGAAGTTTGAGTTGTGTTCACCATCTGTGAACTATGTTTTTATGTGTTTTGGTTGAGCTCCGAGAGAAATGTTGCCAATTTGGATTTCTCTTTGATGAAGTCTTTTGACTTGCGGCTCTAGAGTTAAGATTTTTAGGCTGCATTGGAGATATTTTTGGTTTCTGGAAGTCTTGAGCTTAATTGTTCTATACGTTTTACATTGGTTTGGCTAACCTTGTGTTAAGCACTATCTTCAAAGTTGATGAAGCGTGTTGGATCTATTTTGGGTCTCGATTGAGCATGTGTTTGGGTCTCCCTCATTCTAATTCCACCCTAGGATATTTGACACTGACCTAATTTAAATTTGAAAATGGCCGATTTAAGATCTTTTTCAAGGTTGGAGATAGTATAAATACATGATGAGCTAGTAATGAAAAATGTACAAGAGAAAATAAGGAAGATAAGTGAAAGAGTAGATGTGACATTGATGATATTCAGATTAGTGTGAAGCTTAATACCGAGTTACTAGATGCAGTGAGCAGAAGGTGAACTCTATCATTCATGCAAGTTGATCAAGTAACTGTGATGGAATCCTTTTTTGCATTGGGATTGTAGTATCTCTGTAACAAGTCTTCTTTGTATCTCTATGGCAATGAGCCCTCTGGGTGGTAGCCCTATTGGACAGTGAGTCCTTGTTCCGATCAATGAGTCCTTGTTTTAGGTAGTGAGCCTTATCTCAGGCAGTGAGCCTTTTGTAATCGGTTTTGATATTCTCTATAGTGTGAGTTAATCCTCATCGTGATTTTTCCCTCATTGGGTTTTCCACATAAATCTAGTGTTATTGTGTTTATGTGTTGGATTTGAGTTTCTGCATTGGCATTTGATGATTAATCATTTAAGAAGTTTTAGTATTAGTTCCAGTGATTGAATCAAAGGTTAAAATCTATGACAATTGATTCACCCCCCATCTCAGTTGTCCTATTCAACAAGAATATTGGAGATGATAAAATGGTATAAACGAATGTCATTTTTTTGGAATTAACTAAAACACTTATGCATAAACTCTCTTATGGCACCAAATGATTCGACAATTATACACAAGCTGGTAAATAGATTTGTCACTGTAGATTTCAATGTGGCTCACCCAATGGGTAGTGATAAATGTTCCAAAAATTAAATAAGTTGTTACTAGATTAACAACTTCCCTCTACGTTTGAGAGGGTCCTCACTCATATGATGGAATTTTTAGGGTTTTTGTGTACTTTAAACTTGAAAGTATAGAAAGAAAAAAGGAAAATCTAATGAAAAATGAAATATAAAAAACCCTAGCGGTAGACACATGAATACCAACTTGGATTTCATAGCTTATCACAAATTACAAGGGGGTTTTCACCACAAAAGCTAGAAACGGTGTTCCTAAACTTATATGATGAATCAAATAATAACATATTTAATATGTAGAAATTATGAAAGAAAACTAGTATTTCTCAACACACGAAGAGATAGGTTGTATCAAAACATTCATAACAAGATACCAAGAAATAATTATGTTCTTTAGATCAATTGCACAATTTATAATATATGTTTAAATAGATAATTATGATTTACATAATGACACAGAAGGACTACCAATTTAACATACAATAAATCAATAATGATAACACATAAGGACATCCAAAACATACAATTCAAATGCTTTATCTATTATCTTTGTGAAATTATAAAACTTCAAAAACCATTATGTCCAATGTGTGAACACAAAACTCATTCAAAAATGTTGTCATAAGTCTTCTAAAATTTCCCCTCCATAAGAGTTTTTTCATTTTGATAACTACCTATAACTACTTCATAACTACTTGGAATCTACCTTTTCAAAATATAATAATAATAAAATATAATAAACCTTATTTGGTCATTTTAACATCACTTTTCTAGAAATAAGGTTCATTTTCTACCTTTTAGTTACATTAAGTGATATAAATCACCTGCCAAAAAGACAATTTGAAATCTATAATTTCAAATAAAGACCAAGTTATTGCTCTTGCTATAGCAAGTACTACGTCTTCTCCAATAACTTCTTGAAATAAATGTTTCATTAATCATGGCATCAAAGCTTATAGGACCTACATTTGAAGTTTTAACATTCAATGTATGTCACAATAGATGGTTTTGAATAAACACTTTGTATGTATCTTGACAAGATGATTGAAGCCAAGTTTTGTCGCAACAAAATTTCTCAACTAACTTTACTTTCATAATAATGAAAAGCTCACTTAACAATATTACCTATCTAATCACACATGAATAAATGCATGTACCATTACAATAGCCAATTCATTCTCAAGCCCTTAACAATATTGTCATGCCTTCAAGACAACAACGATGAAGAGACCTCTCAAAATTTTATACCTAAGACAACTAGATAATCTTTATCTCTTATCCTTGCAACCTAGTTACTACCATTTCTAGCAATACCATTGGTGGTAGCATAAAACTCTTCAAACATGTATTAATGTAATTTGTAGAAATTATATACTAAACAAGTCTATACGGGAATAAACTTGGTAAGCTCAAAATATATAGTCCCTATCCTTTCCACTATTTGCCATTGTTAGCATAGTCGACCACTACACTTGCCATGCCAAAATTTCCTAGTCATAGCCCTACTCAGTGAGTATACACTAGTATATAGATCTTTATATCAAATCTCTATAAATAACGTCGAAAGATTTATATATTATTCGAGGCATCCCACTCTAATGCCTTGTCCACCAGAAAATTATACCTATGAGGCAGTGCATGGTATAAAATCTTATTGAGAACATTGTAATTTCCAATTTTGTCATAGTAGGTGAAGGGTGTATTTTGCAGTATATTGTTGAAACATTGTCGATCATCACTTCCTACATTCCTGCATGTCTTTTCGAGGATCTAGTTCACCTCATTGCTTTCATACTAGGAAAGCACAAAGAGTATGGCGATGGAAACCAATTCATTTGTAAGCACTCCTCATTCTAAGTTATATCTATCATAGATGAATGTATCCCTTCTAGAAATTTTCTCTCCAGGATCTACTTATCTCTTCACTGAACTTGTCCCAACAGGATTTTCCCATCCTAACCATCACTTCTTTTACTGAATCTTTAGAAAGTTTTTTCCCTCGACATTTCTCACTAGCAAGTCCCTCTTCCCCAAGTATTTTTCCCATATGACATATTAATTTGTTTATCTTTGCAAATTTCGTTCTATTGCTGAAAGGAATTTTTCCTTCTCTTATATCAAGTGGGTTAAAAGTCTCTTTTTTTCTCAAGAATTGAGAAGCCAATACACAACTTCATAATTTCAATCTTTAACACACAAAAGTAATGCCACTTCTAATTTGTCGGTGAGTGGAACATAATAGAGAAAAATATGTAAAAAAAAGAATATACTTGAACTGTAGTTTGATAGGTGCCTCGATAATGATAATGATAACCATAATGAAATTGGAACCCTAATTAAACCTTAACAGTTATTTAACTCTAAGTTGATTGTGAGCCGATGGTAGAGCTTCACTGAATTGAACGTGCAAAACAAGGGACTTCATAATGAATTCTTAGTAATGCAACACAGGTAAGAAACACCCCTACCGAATCAATGTTAGTCCAATGAATGGTATACAATAATTAAGTCAATAGTGATAGACGTAAATAAAAGGTGATAGGGCATAATAACACAAAACATGTTCCAACCTGAGATGAATCATGCACTGTACTAGATGAATTACTATTTCAAACAGATCGAATCAAGTCCTAAGATTATTTTATCCAATCTAGAATACTAGTTTATTATCCTCAATACACTATGTATATCAAGTTTCATCCAATTATTTGGATATAGGCCCTGAGGATATTCTAGTGAATAGGCCATGTTAGTACAAAACAAGCGACTGTATTACATGCACCCGGTGGAAGGTTATTTCAGTGAAGGATTTGATAACTGAGCTCATGTCTATTGTAAGATAAGAGGAACTCATTAACTGGGTGGTTGGCTGTCTTTTGGAGGATTAAACCTATCTTCAGTCTTGACTTAATCAAATGACTTGGAAGGGATCCGTATTAATTTTTCTCTACTTAACTTGGAAGAGATTTCTAATTTTGTCTTAACTTGTTAGCGACCGACAATTTGGAAGGGATGACCTCTAATGGATCCTATAAACATGAGTTTTATATTTCTAAATGTGGGATTTTTATTCTTATTATTCTCAATCCATTCCTAATCACCGAGGAATTCAAATATTATTAAAGCATTGCAAATTGCATTTGGAGTCTTCTTTATCTGATCTGCAAAGCAAGTGAAATTTGCATTCCCTTCTCAATGGGATGTTCGTGCTAAGTTTCAATAGTTTTCTTTGAGTGATTAACATTTTGTAAATGATTGAGAATATAAGGATTCTTGTCAACAAACAGGTGTTTACAAGTCTTGTGTTTTTTCTTTTGGCATGGCACATGTTATGAGGATACCACTAAGTACCTACTATCATTTTGGGAAGGTTACAACGAGTAATTAATATGAACACAAAATCATGGCACATGTTATGAGGATACCACTAAGTACCTACTATCATTTTGGGAAGGTTACAGTGAGCAATTAATATGAACACAAAATTAAATTGATAAACTTTCTCAATTTCATACTTGAGTTTTACAAACCCAATTAAAGTTTCTTCACATTATTCCATTTTTTTTTATGAGTTCTGATGTCAAGAATCTCTAAACTTGAAATGAATATGCAAGGTATCCCACCAATTTCAAACTGTTGAGTTGAATTTTCTTCACATTCTTCCATTTCTTTTCTAAAGTCCTGCCCTGTAAGGAAATTGTGATCTTGTGTCTAATACAAGTGTTACCTTGTGGATTCATTTGATTTCCTATTTGGGCCTGTTGTTGGGTTTGTAAACGATTTAATTTTTGAACCTATATTCATTTAGTCAAATTTGAAAGGTGTGTTGGAAACAGGATAGCTGCAAAATGCCTTTGTGCTTGGAAAGTTTTATGAGTTTCACTTTTGATGTCAAATATTTGAAAAATGCAATTTTAAGAAAGGTAACTGTGACAATGCAACATCGCTAAACGCCAGCCTGGTTCCGTATAGTAGCTCCTCTCAACCAAATTCATTATACAAATCCTGACCTCTATTTCCGAAGTCATCGCTAGTGTAGCTTTGTTAAAGGTGGTTCGATATTACTCCATGACGGGCAAAGTGCACGTCAAAGTAAAGGCAACACATAAAACTCCCACATAGGCTATGAAATGGTTTTCACACCTTGTTTGTAATTCCAAATGGTTACAAATTTTGGTTTTATGTTTGCCTGCATCACATTCCTTCAAGCCATTTACATGAAACTAGTGGCAATTCAAATTATTTCTAAACTTCTATACATAATTTGTGAAGTTAAAGCTTTTTCGACAAATTCGTTATGTGCATATCTTGCAATCATGGAGTCTTTGAGAAAACAACTTAGAAATAGTTATAAATAATTTCCTTCCATTTTTAGAATCCCAAAACTTGTACTTTCGATAAGTAGCTTAGGCTTCAATGGGGATTTATTGACACTTTGAGTGCAATTAAAACTCCCTTTATCGATGTTTAGAGAGCTTTTCACAACTTTTAGAATTTAAAACTATTGATTTTTAGAAACCTTCCTTAGTGCTCATAACTTCTAATTTCACACTCTAAACAAATTTCAAGTTGTGACTTGTGTTTTTTCTTTTTTCAAAAAGTATCTAATTTTATAATACTTGTTTGACAAATTGTAAATACGTGGAAGAGGATAATGTCATAATTTTGGATTGACTCAATTATTTTTTTGAAACTTCTTACGTCATTAAATTAAAGTCATAAAACTCTTTGTTAAATAATTTTATATCAACTTTAACAAACTTCTTGATTTAATTATTTCCACAAAATACCTATTTTAAACTTGAAATGTAATATCTCTCAAATGGTGTAGATTTTTGCCTAGTAAAATTACTCAAGTTATGTCTAATGATATCAAGAACATACTTTAAAAAAAATTATTCCAACTATCAAGAATTTTTATATTTAATTATTTTTGTAAAGCCTACCAATTTACTTGACTACTCTTAGGGTTAAAATTGGAATGATGAATGATTCTCCTTTAGATTGGTGTACCTATTCCAGATTTGATACAATTAACTTACACAAACCAATTGAATATTTAGAGGAATAATTAGGACAATTTGCATGGAGAGAACATGACACATACAACTCATAACAATGGTTGTTAATAATAACCTCAATTGGATGAATGACCTAATACTTGGAATACTTGGAACATTGTGATTAGGAGAAAATCAACATAAGGATTTTAATGAAAAATAAATAAAATTGGTAAGTTGAAAATGAGGCCAACAACACAGAATTGTAAAGAAAAAAAAAAAATTTAGGTGTCTCTCCCTTGATTCAAGAGCTATATGTATCATACTAAACTAGAATTTTGTAAATGATATTTATAGATACATAAAATCTTAGTACAATAGTCAAATAAAAGTTTGAAAGGGTATTTTCCTCACTTTCTTTAAAGATTATATAGGTCCATCTACTTATTCAAAAAATATACAACTTGGTTGATAAAAAAAATTAATTGCAACTAGGATTGCAAAAAAGAGAGTTTTTTCATTAAATTAAATGTGATAAGTAAAGACAAGGCCACTCAAAAGTGTAAATCCCAACTAGCTACTTTGGAGTTGAATACACAAAGAATGAGAAAGCATATTGTTTATCTTATACAATAGGTTCTTCTATCACCATTTATAAGTGATAATAGTGATAGGAAAAGAAGAATTTAAAGCATTACTCATGCAAAAACAAACAAAGCAATTTATGTGTTGGACATAAAAATGAGCATTAAAGATATTGAGGTAGTTTTCCACCCTTTGGTATAGGTGGAAGTTCAAGTCAAGTACACAATTGATGACTTGAGGAGTATATCATATAAGGATACCATTCAATTGGATAAGGATTTCAAACTCTTCAAAAGAAAAGGGATTCCAAAAGATTTGGAGTAGACTCCACTCCAAACTACTTTGGAAAAGCTGCGATTTTATATCCTTGTAGTGTCTTACATTTTCAAAAAATTTATTTCCTCCTTTTTATATATGCTTCATATTTATCTACAAGATTCTTTTAATGAAAGAAAAAAACCCATAAGAGGTCACAAAAATTATAAATAATTGCTCTCCATGCCCATCCAAAGCTATCTAGCCTCTCTTCATGTGATCTTTTCTATTTTTATATTAGCATATACTAGCATCTATGTTATTTTTATCACCATGGTTGGTTAACATTTTCCCTTAGCAATTTTTGGTTATGGTACTCATTTCTATCCATTCCAAAATTGTAGTTCTAGAATCAACTATCCAAAACACTTAGGAAGCATTTAATAATTTATAGAGATCAACCATGTGTACATGATATTGGACTAATGGAAGATCACTAAACTATTTTTGGTGGGATATTTTTGTCTTATTAGCTAAAAAATAGAAAATAAAGAAATATAAAACAAGGATCACCTACCATATGGTTGATTCTTACATCCTAAAAGAATTGTTAGTTTGACAAGAAGTTCCTATTGTGTCATTAGAAATGTGGTAATGACATTCATGATGGTGGGTCCCTTCTTTCTTAAGTTGTAATTTCAAAAGAAAGTATCAAGAACACTTCAAAACCATTCAATCATTTCCAAAGATCAATGGTATACACACTATTTAAGAAATATTAGTCTAACAACTCCAAAATTTTGTGCTATTAGTTCATGAGAATAATTTAAGTGTTAAATGACCCCACCCATTAAAGGAGTATAAAAATAAAATTTGATACCATATTAGGATACTTGGTAGGTTTGTTCTTATTTTTTGGGTTTTCAATATGAAAACGATCTTCTATTGTGTCATTGGTGGAAAGGTATAAAAATATATAGCTAGTTTTTAAAATATATCAGTGTAACAAGAATCTTCACATTTGATGGTTGAAGTAAAATTTAGGAAAAATAATTATTAACATGTTCATAGATCCAAACCAATATTCCAAAAATTATTGCTCAAAATAATGAGAAATACTATTCCTAAGAGGTTGTAGGACATGCTAAATTATCAGAATAACATTCTCTTGAAGTTAATTTTTTGTGCAATTGTTTAGGAGCTATTGATTTAACTCCGTTATTTTTAAAATATTTTTGTGCTATAATTTTTTATTTTTCCTAGGCTTGTAAGACATAAATAAGAGTTAGGTACTCACTAAAATAATTAGGGGAAAAATGATTATTGTGTCATTTAGGCTCTGTGTGCTTTTATTTTTCTCTGATACTTTTTTAGTGGTGACAACCTTCCATATTTTTGAATTTTTTAAGTAATGGTTGAACACATATTTGTGCTTTGTGGTCAATTGAATATATGAATTCATGATGTATTGTCCCTCTTCATTGTTAATGTGGAATCTTTTTTATGAAATCTAGCTTTTCTTTATATGTATTTCTTAAGATATAGTTGTGTAAAAAGTTTTCTTGTTGATGAGTATTATTTCTATCCAATGAATGGTATTGTTCATTTAAATTATTTTTTAATTTTTTCTTACCTTTCTATCTTTTCCTACATCTAGTTATATGGGACTATTTTTAAAATCATAAGAAGAGAGAGCTTCTAAAATCTTAGAGGCTGCTTTATAATTTGTATGGCATGCTTGTTGACTACCCATGTTGGTACATATTTGCATACAAGTGCAAAATTTAAATATCGACAAGGCCAAATGTATTGGATTAAGAGGAGGTAATCATATAGGATTTGTTCTTAAATGAGGGAGTTATTTTTTTAAAAAACCTTCCAAGAACCCTTCTCATTCTTGAGACCTAGTTAGAATTTGTCTTATACATGGGCACATGATTTGTAGGAGAGTTGAAGAAAAGAAGTCATTGAGTGAATGTAGTAAAAAGGAAAATATCTCTTGGTTCTCACTAAGGAAAAAGAGAGTATCTAGTGAAAGTATGAACATAATAAAATTATAGATAAGAAATTGAGTATAAAAATAGTGGGAATATTGAGTCAATCCCACCAAGCATGTTAGAAAGTTAATTATTTATAATGGATTTTTAATTGTAGTCATTGTTGGAAGCTCTCATGGGAAGAGGTGAGAGGGGCCTCACACTCATACAAAAATGTATACACTAACCCCCATAGCCATCTAATCCATTATGTTCATGACCGCCACTTACTATATATAGTAAAAATATGAATTGTACCTATTGATTTTGTTGGTACTTGAGAATCTCCAACAAACATAGAACCCACACATAAATGACTACTTTTGAATAATTATTTTAAAACCTTTTGAGAAGCTTGGATTCTTCTTCTCTTCTATACTTAAGATTAAACTAAATAAACACATGTTATTATTATGGATGATCCATAATAGAAAAATAATGTAGTGTTTACCCTCCCTTATATAAGTGTTAAAGGAAAATGATAGAAGCAAGATAAGGATTCAAAAAGAAAATGGGGTTAGAAATAACATTGAAAAGGTAGAAAAAGGAGCACCAAAGAAGTATGACCTATTAATTTTATCTAAGACGCATAACCAACTCTCCATTCCAAGTGAATTTAGGCCCATTGTGAGGCTACCTCAACTTATTATACACAAACCTACTTGTAACATTAATGACATTGATTAACATATATGATAGGTATAAATTTAATACATACAATAATATATTTCATTTCATGGTTTTAATCAAGCGAGCACATTGTTGGAAGTTTGGTGCATTCATCCCTTTGTATAGGTTGGTACCTGTCCAACCTACCACAAATTCGTGACATGGATTAATAGTTTCTCATGGATCTTATATAAATATGGCGTTTGTATCAAGCGTTAACAAGTCAATATTTTGGTGCAACAACAATTCCATGGTAACACACACATACATTAACAATACTAAACCAAGGGGAATTCTCTAAGAAATTAAATGAGAACATAAAATGATAAAACACACTCATGTTACTATAATTCAGTAGACCATGACCAATTAACTATTTAGTACAAAAATATAAATGATAATTCTATATTAGAACTAGAAAATCTAATTACAAGAGGGCATAAAATTTAGCTATACAATTACAGGAATCCTTGTGCAATTACAACCAAAGAAACTTGGGAATATTTTACTAAATAATAAATAATAAGAGAGGGGAAATATGACAAAGGATCCTAACATATACTAAATAATATTCAACTAATTTCAAATAAATAGAAGAGAGGAAACATGAATAAGTAGTTTTTAACTTTGGTTGTAGATAATCAAAACCATAATGGCTTCCTTTTCACACATATGCCACCTATCATCTCTAAGGATGGAGGGACCATGTGATCTAGTAAAGAATGAATCTCAATTAATCATAGTTAAAATTGAGTGATGGCTTATAATAAATGGTCATTATAGTGTTGGAAACACAAGGGCAGACAACTGAGAGGGGGGGGTGTGTGAATCAATTGTCACATAAATTATACTTATTAAACTTATTCTAAGATTTGATAAGTAAACATGAAATCATAAACCATCATCACATCAAAAACACACATAACACCAAGATTTTTGTGTGGAAACTCTGTTAGGGGAAAAACCACGGTGGAGGTTAGTCCACAAGTTTATACTCTGTTAAAAGTATTATAAATGGGGAATACACATGCATTCAGGCACACTGCCTAGAGCTCACTACTCAAATACAAAAAGGGCTTACTGCCCAAAGAAAGACACATTGTCTTACAATCACATTCAGATTACATCCGATAGATATTGAACTAAGAAAGTCGCATCTGATAATGCCTAATTATAGTTTCGGTTAAGCACATAAACACTTTCTTCTGCTCACTCTTCTTCACACTTTACTCCTGCCTTCAAAATATTATAAACTTATTCACACACAACACTCCCACATATTTCTTCTTTCACACTTCAAATGGTACAAACAATCGATCATATATATTCACAACTAAGAATAACATCAACTATATGTCGACCCAACAAAATATAAAATGTGTACAAACTGTCGACCCAAATCAATGAACAATTATCAATGTGAATTAACTAATATCAGAAAAATCATAGTAGGGACCCAAAAAAACATGTATCGAACATGAAACACCTTAAACAATTAGCCTCAAAGATCCACAACACGCTACAATCACCCTGTCGGCCATGAACATGAAAAACATGAAATCATAAAAAAAATCACCAAACGCAATCACAATGATCAATGCAAACCAACAACACAAATAGATCATGATCTAGAAACATCCACAAGAATCATGAATCACCATAGAAGAATTCACAACAACTCAGATTACTATAATCACATCATCTTCTTTCAGGAACACCAACTAAAGCAATAGAACAATTGTCAGAACACATATACTCATAACTTGATCAAATCTTCATTCGAACCTCTAAAATTTTCGGTGGATAAAATAGATATAATTGAAAACAAACCGTTTAATCTGAAACTTCTCACCATCAATATACTGAACTAGCCATCATACTGAACTTCACCGCTTCACTGACAACATGCAACTTATTTTATTTCAGTTTTCTCTATATCCTCGACATATACAACCTTAAAGAAATTAATGCCAATAGTGTTGAAATCAATGGCAACCACATATCAGAAATATCCAACAATCTCCCCCTTTGGCATTGATGGCAACACATGATGTGAAAAACACCATCAACAAAACTTTCTCTTAATAATTTCTCCCCCTTAGATTTTGACTCTATTCTCTTTAGCTCTTTCATAATTTTTCAAATGACTCTTCTCCCCCTTTGAAATCAATGAAAAAGGTACGCATCACACAATCTCTGAACCAAATTTTTGAACATATGA